>NC_033673.1:39145945-39156755 GCF_000165445.2 Microcebus murinus | reverse complement strand
AAATCAACTAGATCAAATCAGAACTAAACGAAATTGAAAATAGGGAAGCTATTCAGGAGATTAGTAAAACACAAAGCTGGTTCTTTGAAAAAATAAACAAAATTGACACACCACTGGCTAAGCTAACGAAAACCAGAAAAGAGAAATCTATAATAAGCTCCATCAGGAACAAAAAACGAGATATCACAACTGATTCCAAAGAGATACAAGATATAATTTATGAGTACTACAAAAATCTTTATGCACACAAACTAGAAAATGTGGAGGAAATGGACAAATTTCTAGAAACACACAACCTCCCTAGGCTCAACCAGGAAGAAATAGATTCCCTGAACAGACCAAACTCAAGAGCTGAAATAGAAACAGCAATTAAAAATCTCCCTAAAAAGAAAAGTCCCAGTCCAGATGGTTTCACACCTGAATTTTACCACACGTACAAAGAAGAACTAGTATCTATCTTGCAGAAACTATTCCACAACATTGAGAAGAACAGAAACCTCCCCGACACCTTTTATGAAGCGAACATTATTCTGATATGAAAACCAGGAAAGGATACAACAAAAAAAGAAAACTATAGACCAATATCCCTAATGAATATAGATACAAAAATTTTCAACAAAATCTTAGCTAACCGAATCTAGACGCTTATCAAAAAAATAATCCATCACGGCCAAGTGGGCTTCATCCCAGGGATGCAGGGATGGTTCACCATACGTAAATCTATAAATGCAATTCACCACATAAACAGAAGCAAAAACACAGACCACATGATTCTTTCAATAGATGCAGAAAAAGCTTTTGACAAAATTCAACACCCTTTCATGATACGAACACTTAAGAAAATAGGCAATTAAGAAGTTATAACTCAGCAGATGAGCTCTTCTGAAAATAAGCACCTCTCCTCCAAAATTAAGCACAACAACACATGACAATATTAAATATACAGACTTCACAAGATGACGTAATAGGCATTCTAATTGATAAATGATAATTGAAGTCTTTGTTATATTCCATAGATCTATAGTTAATATGGTATATAATAAAGAGGCATAAGATGCAAGTATCACTCTAGCTGTATTAAAAAAATGGTTTTCCTTTTGAGTGCTTGGAAAAATCTTGAGAGCACGATACTCAAGTTAAGTAGCATTTGGAATCTAAAATTTTGAGAAATTATCAAACTGAAAACAAACAAGATAAACAAAATCAGATATTCCCGAGAGTAACTGACAATGGAAGTTAAAGAAATGTTCACTGTAAACTTATCATCTGAGTGTGAATCAGATCATTCATATCTTTGTCATCAGCACCAAACCAATCAGCACAATATTAACTTGATAATGCGAAGTAGCAATTTTATGTGTTAATTTCTGGATCTGGAAGGATCAAGATGGCGGACAAGAACACTGCCACAGAGTGTCTCTGCGAAAGACAGGTATAGCAGAATTAAAAAAGAAGCAAGAAGACGAGCCTACATCGGACGAGGTTGGAAGGAGGATACCGAGACCCACGGGAGACTCCACAGGAGGAGGTCTGTGGAGAGAACTGGAACCACTTGGGACCGCCGGACACCGAGACCCGGAAGGTATAGGTGAATTCGGCCATTTTCCTCCCTGCAATCTGGGACTGCTGGTGAGCCCAGCGGGTGGAGAGACCTGCGGACACCAGGCCAGACGTGCACGCCTGCCAAGTGAGCGGTAAGCCAGAGCCGGACGCGCACCCAGGCTCCCAATCTCTCGGGGACCTCACGTGTGCCTACAGACCGCAGCCCCGCCACAGACACCATATGCTCCTCCTCCCCTCCCCCAACCCTACCCACGCTGCCCAGAGAGACAGAGACAATTACCACCAGTCGGAGGCAACCTACCAGGGATCCGGACCTTCCCTTATTTGGGGCCCCTACAGCTGACTTAGGGAACTCAACTGTGAAGCTCCTACCCTGCCATGGCCCAGGTGCTGCTGGCATGTGTGTTCCAGGAGACACGGCACGACACCTGAGCAGAGAGACAAAGACCCAGTTGGGCTCCTGTGGGTGAATTGGACTGCACTCCTTCTCCTTGGTGGGATGTAGTTTTGAATCTGGGACCCCAGAGGTCAGACCTGCAGACCAGATCACGTCACCAGGTCTTTGCATTGCCCTGGGCACAGAAGGGATATCATGTAGCAATCAGCCTAACCTGACGGGTGTGCTGCTTCAGGGCAGATCAGCGTCCTAGAGGCAACCCTCCCCCAAAGGGAGCCATGTGCCCAGCCAGGTGGCGGTTCTGCGCAGGGAAGCCTCCAGCCGGCAACACACCGGCAGGAGGCCTGGTGCGATGTGTAGCTGCCTGCTGGCAAAGGCCCAGGATAGCGCGATTGGGACGGTAGAAAGAACAGGCCGCTCCAGACATGGGTCCAACAGCCCACCCCCACACGGCAGATTTCTGCTAGCAGGGCTCATTCCAGCCCACCTCCCTGACAGCTTTCCTGAACAAGAACAGAACATTTGACCCAATGCTAACTGACATTGTGGTGCCTGAGGGCAGGCTTACCACAACCCAGCCGCAGACTCTCCCCTAACTAGCCTCACTGAGGGGGAGAAATGACACCTGAAAGTCCCAGGCCCCACTGACCACCAGGATAGAATCGCTCGCTTCAGGAACAAACTGAAACATAACACAAAAACAAATTCGTGCCTGTCTCCAAGCAAGCCCACTACTGACAGGAGGGAATCCTGCATAGCCTTTCTGGCACTAGCAAGGGCGAGACTTCATTATACAAGGGAGTGGTCGATTCACCCAAAGACCACACCACTACAGACTCAATCTAAACAAGGTGTAGTAGAATACCCAAACAAAAACCTAAAAGGGAAGAAACAAACACTGATCGACATCGCGAAGATCAGCAAGACTCCGAAGATATGAAGAACCGAAATGAAAACAATCCCCAAAGAGAGCCACCAAGCTCCCTAGAAACAGAACCAACCCAAAATCAGGCACCCAACAAAATGACAGAGAGGATTTCGTCTGTGGATCATAAAACACTCACGAGCGCACAACACTCAATAAACACACCAGAAACCACAAAAGCTCAGGCGACCTGAAACAGAATAGAACATGAAAAAAGTTTAACAACTCCTGGAATGAAGAACATTCAGGAACTACAAAATATCATGGGAAAGTCTCACAGAACAGGGTATGATCAATACAGCAAAGAAAGAATCTCGAATGAAGATAAACCCTCCAACTAAATATAATCAGTCACAGAGATGAGCAAGAAACAAAGAAAGAACAAAGCCTACAAACAGATGGGGATATGTGAGAGAATATATGTGAGGGTCATGAGGGTTACCACAAGAGGAAGAAGACCACACTCAAGGGTTTTGGACAAGCTATTTGAATGATATAATTACGAGAATTTCCCAGGCTTGCTCAATCCCGATATACAAGTTCAAGTTGCTGAGAGGACCCCTGGAGATTCAATGCAACAGGAGACATCCGACGTGCAGGCATCAGACTGACCAAATATCAACTAAAGCCCTTCTTAAGAGCTATAAGATGAAAGAAGCAGTAACATACAAGGGAATAGCATTCAATAAACCACTTCTCTAATGAACTTTATAAGCAAGAGGACTGGGGTCCATTCTCACTTCTGGAAACAAAACAATGCCGCTAGAATCTTATTCCTGAAAACTAAGCTTCATATATAAGGCAGAATAAAGGCATTCTCAACAAGCAAAGCTCAGAGAATCTCACCAAGAAAGACCCTACAAGAAGTATCAAACAGTGTTACACAGGAACACCATAAAAAACTCATGAATTATAAAACAACCAAACCAAAGGAAAATGGCCCAATATTACAATGGCTCAAGACAGAAATCAAGCAACAAAATCAACCCAAGGGAAGCATATCGTACCTTACCGTATCAGTTTTCTCATATTGTAAATGCTTAAACTCTCCACTCAAAGAATAGGCTGGCTGCATGATAGAGAAATACAAGCCAAGTATATGCTGTCTTCAGGAAAACATCTAACACTGCAAGGTATATATACAATAAGTAAAAGGGTGGAGATCAGTATTGCCAGGCAAGGTGAGGCAGAAGAAGGCTGGCATGGCAGGGTCTATATTCAGACGATTTAGTATTTTATAAACCAACAAAAGTAGTGAAAGAAAAGAGGGTCATTATTACGGGGGATGGTAAGGGCGCAGTCAACTAGGAAGGGGAAGATAATAATTTTAAATATATATAGCACCCAATTGGTCAACGAAGATTCATAACAAATGGAAAGCAAACTTACTGACTACAGCAAATGGATTAATAGCAACACCATAATCACCGAGCATTTCACCTGACCACGAGACAGATTCCTCCAAACAGAAAATCTAATAAGAAATAATGATTAAATAAAACTCTAGAACAATTGGGTCTGACAGACATTACAGAACATCATACCCAAATCCACCGATATACGTTCTCTCATCAGCTCACCAGGACATCTCCTAAGATTGACTATCTTAGGCACAAAGTAAACTCAAGAAATCAAAAAATAGAATCTACCATGTATCTTCTCAGATGTGATAAAACCTAGAAATCAACCTAACGAACTCAATTTCTAAACACAAAAATGGGAATTACAAACTTTAATGATTACTTCCATTAAGTGAAGAATCCAAGATGGACAACTTTAAAATTGCTATAAGAAATGACAATGCCAGAGACAATTAGCAACTCCTCTGGGACACCAGTTAAAGCGTTCTGAGAGGAAGTTTATCTCCTAAATGCCTATAACAAAGTCAAAAAGATCACAAATAGATTAATCTCCAGAAACCTAGCTAAGAGTTGGAAAGAAACAACAGCAAACGCGCAGAAGAATGAAAGTCAAGCTTAGATAAAATCAGAATAAACGAAATTGAAGGGAAGCTATTCAGAGATATAGTAAACACAAAGCTGGTTTTGAAAAATAAAAAATTGAACCACTGGCTAAGCTAACGAAAACAGCAAAGAAATCATAAGTAAGCCATCAGGAAAAAACGAGATATCACAACTGATTCCAAAGAGATACAAGAATGATAAGTTTATGAGTACTGGACAAAATCTTTATGAACACAGAGAACTAGAAAATGTGGTAGGAAATGACAAATTCCTAGAACCACAACCTTCCTAGCTCACCAGGAAGAAAATTTGTTGCACAGGCTAGAGTGAGTGCCATGGGGTCAGCCTAGCTCACAGCAGCCTCAAACTCCTGGGCTCAAGCAATCCTGCTGCCTCAGCCTCCCGAGTAGCTGGGACTACAGGCATGTGCCACCATGCCCGGGTAATTTTTTTTCTATATATGTTAGTTGGCCAACTAATTTCTTTCTATTTATAGTAGAGATGGGGTCTCACTCTTGCTCAGCCTGGTTTCGAACTCCTGACCTCGAGCAATCCACCCACCTCAGCCTCCCAGAGCGCTAAGATTATAGGCGCGAGCCATCACGCCCGGCCAATTTTCATTTCTTTAATGGCTAATGATATTTCATGTGCTTACTTGCCCTCTGTATCTTATTTTTGATAAAGTGTTCCTTCATGTCTTTTTTCATTTTCTAATTGGATTGTTTTTATTTTTGCTGTGGCTGAGTTTTGAAAGTTCTTTATATATATACTGTATCTATATTTCTAAATACTAGTCCTTTGTCAGATATATGGTTTAAATATATTTTCTCCATATATGTTGCTTCTTTTCTCATTCTTTTAATAGGTTCTATCAAAGGGTAAATATTTTAAAATTTTGGTGAAGTTACTTAATTTTTCTTTTTATGAGTTTTGCTTGTGGTGTCAAGTCTAAGAACTCTTTGCCAAACCCTAATTGCTAAAGAATTTCTCAGATTTTTTTCTAAAAATTTTATTGTTTTTGATTCACATTTAAATCCATGATTGATTTTGAGTTAGTATAAGGTTTGAGATTTAGGTTGAGATTCATTTTTTGCCTATAGATATCTCATTACACCAGCACCATTTGTTGACATTGCTTATCTTTTCATATCGAATTGTTTTTGTGCTTTTGTTAAGAATCAGTTGGGCATATATGTGTGGGCTTATTTCTGGGTTCTCTAGTCCATTGATCCATGTTTTTATCCGTTAGCTGATATCACACTGTTTTGATTGTTGTACTATATAGTAAGCTTTAACATCAGGTAAAGTGATACCTCCCACTTTATTCTTCTTTTTAAAGATTGTTTTAGCTATTCTAGGACCTATGTCTTTCTGTATAAATTTCAAAATAAGCTTGTCTATATCTATAAAACATCTTATTGGGATTCGGATTTAAATTTCATTAAACTTACAGATCAATTTATGAAGAATTAACATCATTACTGTGTTGCATCTTCCAATCCATGAACAGTATTTCTTTTTATTTATGTAGGTGTTCTTTGACTTCTTTCATCAGCATTTTATATTTTTCATCATATGGAGCCTGTACTTGTTTTGTTAGATTTATACCTAAGTGTTTCATCTTTTGTGAAGAGATTTTAAGTGAAATTTTTATTTCTCTATAGTCATAGTAAGTATAGAAATGTCAGTGATTTTTGTTTGATAATCTTATCTTGCTAAATTCAATGATTAGTTCTAGGGTTTTTTATTTTGTAGATTTCTTGTAATTTTCTATGTAGACAATCAAGACAGTGCCTTTTTTTTGAATATATGTGTTTATTTCATCAATTGGATTCTGAGGTCTTTGGGCATTGTATATTTTTATATTATATTGTATAAATAGTAAGAGTTTAATATATATTTACAAATGAGAGATCCACTGCAATTAGTACTGTCATCTGTAAATTTCAGTGATGTTTATTAACACCTTATTTTCTTTTTCTATTTTTTCTTTCTTTCTTTTTTCCCAAAAGAGCTAATTCATGATGCATTTATCTACATGCCCAAACTCCTGCTTTTCCTTAGAGTGTAGTGCACTTAATCTATTTAGAATGATTCTCATTTATTTACAACTTCAAGAAAACAGTGTCTTAGTACAGATTGAAATTGGGTTTTAATTAATGTCATTACACAGTACTTGGATACTAACCTCTTTTAACTACCAGAGAAATGCCTATATATCTGATTTCATTTAGAATCTTTAGCAGGTACACAAAGTGCTGGAAACAGTTTTTTTCCTGACACTGGCAATAATTAAAGTTCTAAAAGCTGTGCATTGGCTCTTTTTTATAGTTCACTTGGCATTAAATGTCTTTCTATCCTTGTGGATGGGTTGAGGACTTTCATAGGTATTTTTTATTACCTGTGCCCTATGTTTGACATATATCATATTTTTCAAGCATGGGTCATCATTCTGTGCAAGAAAACACCCTCTTTTCCCAATCTTTACAAAAGATAATTGATACTTGGCAGAATGTACAAATGAGAAACAGAACACATGTAAATGATTTAAAGTTAATAAACAAAGGAAGAAATAACAGCCTCTTCAGAATACCTGGGGTACCAGCTTGGAAATAATTAATAAAACCTAATAATATTTATCTTCAACTTTATTAAAGCTTAGTATTCTGCAAACATTTGTGATCAAAAGTTAATATATAACTTTGTCAAAAGAAAAACTGATGGCACAAGATGATACAATCTGAAATGTTCTTGTGAAATGTTCTATTAATGTAATGATATATGTGAAAAAATAGGGAAATTAAGAAGTTATAACTCAGAGATGAAGCTTTCTGAAAATAAGCACCTCTCCCTCCAAATTAAGCCAAGCAACACTGACAATGATTTAAATATAAGACCTTCAAGATGAAGTATAGGTCAATTCTATTTGATAAATGTATATTGAGTCTTTAGTATATTCCAGGATCTATAGTATATATGGGTATATAAAGAGGCATAAGATGCAAGTATCACTCTAGCTGTATTAAAACAAATGGTTTTCCTTTTGAGTGCTTGGAAAAATATCTTGAAGACACGATACTCAAGTTATAAGCATTTGGAATCTAAAATTTTGAGAATTATCAAACTGAAAACAAAACAAGGATAAACAAAATCAGATATTCCCGAGATAAACTGACATGGGAAGTTAAAGAACAATGTTCACTGTAAACTTTATCATTCTGAGTGTGAATCAGATTCATTCATATACTTTTGTCATCAGCACCTGAACCAATCAGCACAATATTAACTTGATAATGCAAGTAGCAATTTTATGTGTTAATTTCTGGATCTGGAAGGGAATCAAGATGGCGGACAAGAAACACTGCCAGACAGAGTGTCTCTGCCGAAAAGACAGGTTATAGCAGAAATTAGAAGAAAGAAGCAAGAAGACGAGCCTACATCGGACGAGGGTTGGAAGGAGGAGTACTGAGACCACGGGAGACTCCACAGGAGGAGGTCGTGGAGGAGAACTGGAACCTGGGACCGCCGGAGCAGCCTGGAGACCAGCGGGAAGTATAGGTGAATCGGCCATTTTCCCTCCCCTGCATCTGGGACTGCTGGTGAGCTCCCCAGCGGGTGGAGAGACCTGCAGACACCAGGCCAGACGGCCGCTGCCAGTGAGCGGTAAGCCAGTAGCGGACGCGGCACCAGGCTCCCAACTTCCTCGGGGCACCTCCGTGTGCACAGACCCGAGCCCCGCCACAGACACCATATTGCCTCCTCCTCCCCTCCCCCAACCCTACCCACGGCTGCCCAGAGAGACAGAGACAATATAGCCACCAGTCGGAGGCACCTACAGGGACCGGGACCTTCCCTTTTGGGGCCCTACAGCTGACTAAGGGGAACTCAGACTGTGAGCTCCCTACCTGCCAGCACTCCCAGGTGCTGCTGGCATGGTGTTCCCAGGAGAACAGGGCAGACCCTGAGGCTGAGAGACAAAGACCCAGCTTGGGCTCTCTGTGGGTGAATTGGGACTGGCACTCCTCTCCTTGGTGGGGATGTAGTTTGAACTCTGGGACCCAGAGGTCAGACCTGCAGACCAGATCCCGTGCACCCAGGTCTTGCATTGCCTGGGGCACAGAAGGGATATATGTAAATAGCCTACTGAGGTGTGTGTGCCTTCAGGGGCAGATCAGCGTCCTAGATGGCAACCCTCCCCCCAAAGGGAGGCCATGTGCCCAGCCCAGGTGGCGTTCCTGCGCAGGGAACCTCCCAGCCGGCAACACAGGCAGGGGAGGCCTGGTGACGTGTGGTCTGGCCTGCTGGCAGAGGCCCAGGAGTAGCCGTGAAGTTGGGGACGGTAGAAAGAAGCAAGGCCCGCTCCAGACTGCGGGTCTCAGACAGCCCCACCCCCACAGGCAGACTTTCTGGCTGAGCAGGGCCATTCCAGCCCCACCCTGACAGCTTTTCCTGGAAGCAGAGAACAGAACTTTGACCCCTGCTAACGACATTGGTGGTGCCTGAGGGCAGGCTTACCCAACCCAGCTCCGCCCAGACTCTCCCCTAGACTAGCCCTCACTGAGGGGGAGAAATGGACACACCTGGAAGTCCCAGGGCCCCACTGACCACCTGAGGAACTAGAATGCCTCGCTTCAGGAACAAGAGCTGAAAACAGTACACAAAAACAACATCGTAGCCTGTTCCTCCAAGCAAGCGCCACCTACTGACAGGGAGGACATCCTGCATAGCCTTTTCATGGCACCTACTGACTCATTATACAGGGAGTGGTCGAATCTCACCCACAGACACCACCTACCGGCTCAGATCTAAACAAGGTGTGTGAATACCCAAACAAAAACCTAAAGGAAAGAAACAACAACTGATCGACATGGGAAGAAATCAGCAAAGGAACTCCGGAAATATGAAGAACCAAATGGAAAACACACCCCCAAAGAGGAGCACCAGCTCCCTAGAAACAGACACCAACCAAAATCAGGCAACCAAAATGACAGAAGAGGAATTTCGTCTGTGGATCATAAGAACACTCACCGAGCTGCAACAACAACTCAATAACCAACACAAAGAAACCACAAAAAGCCTCCAGGACCTGGAAAAAGAAATAGACACAATGAAGAAAAGTTTAACTGAACTCCTGGAAATGAAGAATCAATTCAGGGAACTACAAAATACAGTGGAAAGTCTCAAGAACAGGGTAGATCAAACAGAAGAAAGAATCTCAGAGGAAGAAAAAATCAAATACCCGCATTAAAGTGGGCAAAGCAGACTTGACGCAACTTTCGTCCAAAGAAACAGACAGATGCACAAATAGATGAAAAAAATGCTCACATCTCTAATAATCAGGGAATGCAAATCAAACCATGAGATATCACATGAATAGACTCTCAGTGAGAATGGCCTTCTTTCCACAAAGTCTCCAATAACAAAATCTGGCATGGAAGCAGAGAGAGAGGAACACTCTACACTGCTGGATGGGACTGCCAAACTAGTTCAACTCTGTGAAAGCAATTGGAGACTACCTCTAAAGGACTACACACCGTGATCTACCATTGATCCAGCAATCCCATTACGGGGCTCTACCAAAGGATCAATGACACTCTACAAAAAAGACACCTTACTCCGAATGTTTATCAATCAGACAATTCCATAATTGCATAGGCTGTGAACACACCCAAGCTGCCCATCAATCCAAGAATGATTAATAAAATGTGTATCATGTATAATCATGGAGTACTATTCAGCTCTTAGAAAAATGGTGATATAGCCTATCTTATATTTTACCTGGTTTAGAGCCGGACCTCATACTATAAGTGAAAGTTCCAAGAGGAAAAAACAGACACATATACTCCACCAGCCAACACTGGTATTAATGAGCTAGCACCAAGTGGACACTATAGGTAGCTACAGTAATAGAGTATTGGGCAGGGGCGCAGGGGCGGTGTATATACATACATAATGAGTGAG